>CM050420.1:2895775-2920775 GCA_027564155.1 Gymnocypris eckloni scoliostomus
GCGGATGTATCAGTCAACATGATAAACAATTAATCTTTAAATAAATAATATAAAACGTCCTCACTTGTAATAAAACTGTTAAAAAATGTCTTAGTAGGAAATAAAGATTATCAGAGTACTTTTTAACAATATATATTTTTTTATATTTCAGAATGTCATGTTTAATTAAATTGGTCAATTCTTGTTACTTTGTAATTGTGAAATGTATTATTCATTTCTGAATTAAATGTTTTTTGGTATTGTAGAGAAATATATTTTCCTGTAGAGGGCAGCAATGTCACAGCAATCGTGTCGTTAATAATACTTTTATTCCATTATTATATGCATTTCTCAAAATACAGTTTACGACAATTAAGTTTTTATATTTAAAATGTGATATATGTGACGCTGGACCACAAAACCAGGCATAAGGATTATTATAGGACATTATTTGGCTGGAATCTAAGGGTTCCCAAACATTTTGGGAAAATCGACTTTAAGATTATCCAAATTAAGTTCTTAGCAATACATATTACTAATCTTAAATTAAGTTTTGTTATATTTACGGTAGGAAATTGACAAAATATCTTCATGGAACATATCCTAATGATTTTGGCATAAAAGAAAACTCGATAATTTTGACCCATACAGTGTATTCTTGACCATATAGCTACACATACACCCATGCTACTCATGACAGCTTTTGTGCTCCTGGCTCACATATGTTCACATTTGATTTGATGTTTGTTATAACAATCATTTTGCGTAGCATTATCAAGCCTAGTGGCTGTAATCGGAAACGTCCCCTGACGTCACCACGTACCGTGGAACTACAACTACCGGAGCGTCACGACTGAGTCCGTGCTCACGTGCGCTTTAACGTTACTCTTCTTCTCAACCGGTGCATGGCTGCTCTCCGACCTTAACCCCGTCAGCTGGCAACGAGCGAACGCTATCACTCTCTTTTTTCCAGGAAAACCCCGTCGAACCGGCTGTTTCCGTTGCACTTCCGGGTTTTGAGCAAGCGTCTTTCCTCGAGGATCAGCTGTGAAGATTGAATGAGCAAACAGAGAGGAGCGGGCGACTCCTGAAGACTGTGCTCCCGGTAATCGCAGTGCACGATTAAAGACAGCGTGGCAGGAGGATCCCCAGATAAAGCTCCTCTCTTATGAAAAGCTGCTGTTATAATTATGAAGATATGACTCATCCTGCCGCTCTGATATAGTACGCGTCCTTCGCATGAGTTGTTGTGGATCTATATAACACTTGGGTGATATTGTGATGCAGGTCCGCTGAGCTCGGAGTCTCCATCTGGACTGTATTATATTGAGAGATTGTCGCGCGTGTCTGTATTTTGCGCATCCCACTGGCTGGAGAGCGACGCGCACGCGAGAGCCGGGTGGTTTTTCATGATTTAATTAGTATTAAAGTGTTGCTGGTTGGACAATGAAGAAGTTCTTCGATGCCCGTCGGGAGATGGTGAGTTCTGGACCCGCGTCTGGGGCCGCTGCGGGGCGGCGCGGGGTCCGGCGCGTTTATCGGACGCGTTTTCTCCATCGGACGATATCAGGTGACCGTGGAGGAGACTGTGGCGGAGGGTAAGCGACTTTATACATCCCAACAGCTAATTAAATATTTGTGCCTGACATTCTTTATGGTTTATGACTATCAAATAAATAAATAATGATGGCTCTGGCGTCACTCCTCTCACTCATGCGTCATCTGAATATTTGCTGACTGCATGGAGTGAGTGGAGTTTACTTTATTTTATTTGGTGATCATTTACCTACCCTCATTGCCTAGTTTATTCTGTGGAAGTCAAAAGGAGATGTTTAGCAGAATGTCAAAGCTGCTCTTTCCCACACAGTGAAAGTGGATGGAGACTAGAGATGTCAAGCTCCAGAAGTGAAAAATGTAGCCAATAAAGTAAATCAAATGACTCGTGAATATGTTTTACAAATGTTCTGAAATCATGTGTTAATTTTAGTGAACAGTTTAAGATGCAAATCATAAATAATTGGAGATCTTGTCCTAAGCCTAACCTGTCAATAGTTTAACATGATGCCAAACTGTACTGATTATTTTGTTTTACAAGCCATAGGCCTATTTATGTCTTTTGAACATGAAAGCAAGAGATCACAAAATATAATAACTTTCATAATTTACTCACTTTAATGTTCCAAACCCAATTTCTGGGTTTTTATTATTATTATTATTATTAGTTCTGTGAAACCATTAATCGCATCCGAAATAACAGTTTTTGTTTACATAATATATGTTTGTGCACTGTGTATATTTATTATGTGTATATATAAATACACACATGCATGTGTGTGTATATATATATATATATGGTCCGTGTACGTTGCGTTCATTCGAGTTTTGATTCTGAAAATCGAAAAAAACAAAACAAAAAATCGAATTACGATGACTTCATTCATTTTTCGTTGTTAAAATGAAATTATGAAATAACTGTTTAAAAATTATTTTTTTGCCCAAAATGTCAAATATTCAAAATATAGCTCATTTATAGTTTCTTGCTATCTATTATTTGTTATTTCATTTTGTAGTATTCTTGAAAGACCCAGATGTAAACTGAACCGCAGCGCTCAAATTCAATGGCATTACCGTCTCTCCGAGAAATGATGATGGACCTCACGTGCTTTTCAAAAGCAACAAGAGAGTGACAGTGAGGGAAGATGACATGTCCACTGAGAAAATTGGCAAGATTTTCCAGGTGCAACTGATTAAGAATCTTATCGTACTAATTAAGCAAAGTTAAAAGCACAGTGAAGTTCTGGCAAGTGGCGGTTCGCATGAGTTTATACGTTAAGGTGGTTGGTTTATAAAAAGGCAACAATAATTGTTTAACAATACTTTGCAGGTTTCCAGTCAAAAGTTATTTATTAGCTATTGCCAGTTCTAAATGGGAGTCCGATACATGTCCTCTTCTTACAATGTTGTGCTGTTCACAAAATCTTCGGATACTCATTGCAGAACAACAGCGACCAGCACCATGTTGAACTAGACTGTCTGATATCTCTGAAAATGTTGCTCCTGTTTATATCATATTAGAAATCATTTGCGCATATGGCATAATACTGGACATTTTCCCCCCAAGAAAAGACTGCCAATTATAGCTTCACTTCCAGGTTAGGTTAGTTGTTATAATGAAAATGTGCACTTTTCGGCATTCATCATGCTTGGTATTATGACAGTTTGATTACCACACTAACTATGATTAAACGAATAGAGAAAAATTAACAAACAAGCAATTTTCTCTTTTTTGTTTGTCCTGAAACAATAAAACTGCGTTTTTCAATTTTTTTTGTTTTCAATATTTAATAAAAAAAGAATAAGTCATCGTAATTCGATTTTTGGTTTTTCAATTCAGAATCAAAACTCGAATGAACTTGAATGTACTTGAATTGAAAGTACTTGAATGTACATTGAAAACTTGAATGTACACGGACCATATATTTAAGAAAAATAAGCTCCGTTGATATTTTAAATATATTTATGTATAATATAAGTTATATGAATATAAATATATACATGACATATTTTCAAAATATATACTGTATGTGTGTGTATTTATATATACATAATAAATATACACCATACAAACACATGTATCAAACAAACTTTTATTTTGTATTAATGATAACGATTAATCGTTTGACAACACTAATTATTATTATTATTCAGCCATTTTAGATAATTTTTATGCTTTTGCAGTATTGAAAAGAGCCTTGTAAACATTCTACATGATACCTAATTTGATATTCTACAGAATAAAGTTAGTCATACAGGTAGAAGGACATAAATGTGAGCAGTCATTTCTTTAAACGTGTGTTTGCAGGGTTTCTGTGAGTTACGTGCAGCTTATTGTGCCTCTGGAGTGTAACGTTCTGAATGCACAGGATGCATTACATGAGTCATCAGCTGTAAGTCCCCTAAGCAGATTTGGAGTCATTCCCCGCTGATGCACTGAGATGTCAGCAGAGGAGTTCTAATCAGTGTTGGGGAAAGTTACTTTTAAAAGTAATGCATTACAATATTGCGTTACTCCCTAAAAAAGTAACTAATTATGTTACTTGGTTAGTTTTTAGGGAAAGTAATGCGTTATATTAATTTTGCGTTACTTTCACGTTACTTTTTAAATATGAGCAGGGCTTGATTGTTTGTTTTTAATACAAGAAGTTCTATTTATAGAAAATGTAAAATCTTTCTCACCAAAAAGTGTAATGAATAAACCTCAGGCTGAAGGAAAAGTAATTCACGTCTGTACAGTAGAACGCAGGAGAATAAGTTCAACACCCTTCAGCAATAAAAAAAACAACGAAGCACAATTATTAGTTTATCTAAAGTCATTTTTGCTTATTACTATAGTTGAACTGGATCATCAAAGGTCAGCAGCAAAGACATTGGTTAATAAAATGAGATTAGATATATTTGTGTTGTTTAACATTTAATTATTGCAGGCTTGCGTCATATTCTGAATTTGCATTTCACTGTTTTAATTCATTTTGATGAATATTGAATCTGTTTTTTGTGAGTGGGATGAATTAATACACATTCACATTTAGTCTAGATCAGAACTACACTAAGATCATGTTCACACAGCGCACTGTCAGTCAATAAATGGAAAATAAACTGGCGTTACTTTTTGAAAAAGTAACTCAGATATTTTCTAGTAAATTAAAATGAATGCGTTACTTTACTAGTTACTTGAAAAAGTAATATTACGTAACTCGCATTACTTGTAATGCATTACCCCCAACACTGGTCCTAATAGGGTCTTAATCAGGGCATCGGTAACTCAAAACTTATGGCGTGAGAGAAATGTTAAGCTACGTCTTAGCGTTACGGCTCACGATGTGAAGTCAGGCGATGTTATCAAAGCTGAGAGAGTGAAGCGGCTGTCATGTGTGCATGTGATGACCTCCGTGCAGAGAGAATGCATTGCACAAGTCTTTATATTGCCTGTAAGCACATTTCAGTCACTGTGTCTCACGGGAGACCCGAAACATCCTGCTTTTTTTAAACGTTATAGGGAAAGTCTGATATGCAAGTATGACATTATGTTTCTGTTGGAAACATAGCTGTTGACTGTGGAGAGCAAAGCATTGGGATTTCCTTAGATACTTGCACTTTATGACCATGTTGATCTACTTCTCATGAAATTTGAACTGATACTTTTTATACGTCTCAACAAAACACGGGTTTCAAAATCTGCTTTTGATTTAGTCTTTTATTCCACCGCCATTCCAGTCAAAATATTTTGAGTACATGTCAAGCTTTTCATGGACATTAGAGACACCTTTTAAAGAGATAGTTCACCCAAAAATTAGATTTCTGTATTTTACTCACTCTTGAGTTGTTCAAACCCATAAGAGATTTATTTATATTCAGAACACAAATGAAGATTTTTTTTAATTATTTTTTTATATTCTCTCGTCATTATTGACCAATGAGGTTTGTTCTCATCAAGCAAGCACGGCTGAGCTTCTGTTTACCATATTTGTTGAGTTTTTGTGTTGATTTATGTTTATATGTGAATAAAAGCCTAAATAAATCTGTTCATTATATAAAGCAATCATATTTCTTCAGAAGTCTTTAATCAACTTAATTCGTATGGGTAATTTTACAATGTTTTTTCATATAGTGTGAAAAATGTTGTTGAATAGTTCCGTAAAATGAAAATAAAGTAAAATGTCATATGGTGAGCTCACAGCTTTTTACGATATTTGTTTAAAAATGTACCATTTACCTTGAAAATGGATATTTAAATATATAACTCAATGCCTAAAAATATTTAATAATAATTAAGATAACTTGCATGTATTCAAGATGTAAGAACAATATTTTATTATGTTTAACTGGATGGCAACACCACGTGACATTTTTACTTATTAAATACAATTTTCTTTTTTTTTTGGAAAACCATATAAAGTCAAAGTGAGTACAAAAGAATGTCTCTTGGAACTTAACCTAGATTAAAAAAAAGATGTTGTGCCCACATTTAGTTTCTAAAAACATTTAATAGATGAAAGGCTGAAAATGCTCTGTATTTCAGTCCCTCACATTAGCTCCAGAGGAGTTTGGGAAACCTAACACAAGTACACAACTGCTGAACTGTGAATGATTGCAGCTGGCTCTTCTGAAGAACAGCATCCAACCCTGTGCTCATGGCAGTGGGCCACCTTAGTACAGTGGCCGGTTATGCCGTCTAAGCCAGAGTTTGTCAAGGACAAACAGTTAAGGTCTAGAGGCTTTGACCTTGAAGCACAGTTCTCTGAATGTTTGACTTCAGCCTAGTCATTCAAATGAGTTTATGAGGCCTTTGAGCTTTATCTCAACGTTGTTAAACCATTACATCACTGACTCAGTCAGGTTGTCACCTTTCACTCGCTAAAAGACTGAAAAGAACATTTGTGAGGTTCCAACGAACACACACACACACCCACACACACACACACACACGCGTGCGTCGCACTGTAGGCCAGAAACATTCCAGGCAAATGCAGACTCAAATGTTTGGCCAAACTCAAGCTTCTTATTCAGGGCAACTGTTAATAACTGTTAACTTCCTCAGCAAGATTCTCAAGGGATTCCCAGTTTCTGGACAGATGAGAAAACACAATTGTTTTATGAGTTTAGTGTGAATTCATACTATGTGGTTTGTATGAATATGTAAGATTTCTAGAAAAAAATAAATGCAGTAGTTGTTACGAAACTGGAATTTCTAACTTAGAAAACTAGTGATATTCGATACCATTTTTTGATAACACGAGGAAAAACTGCCATAATATTAAAGGCATAACATTTTAGATTTTGATTGAAAGATAAATATAACTAGGCTAGAACATGACAGTGATGTGTATTTTCTAAATGAAAGGTAAAGCACTAGAGAATAACATATTGCATATGTGGCAATTTCTTGGCATGAATCTGCTGTTGAAGAGAAGAGAGAGCAAAAAAGCGCAACTGGTATCGGAATATCAATACTTCAGAAAAAGTATTGATGCACTGAGTATTTAAACTGTTTTAGTATTGAAAAATCGACATCTTTGACAACACTATAGGGATGCAGTGACACACATTAATGCTGGGTACACACTAAAATATTTTTTAAATCTTATAAGATATTCAAAATGTGAACGACCACAAACATGAGGACAAAAAATCCTAGATTTAACCATTTTTCTCCTATAATGTGTGGTGTGCCGCGACGTGACAAAGACAGCACACCACACATCAAGAGATTTCCAACCAAGAGTCCTGACTGTGAACACGGGAAACCTTGCAAAATCTCTCGAGACTTGAGAATAAATATGTTTTACAGGACGTGTTGTATAAACACTCCTGCTGTTGGCACAAATTAATAAGCTGTTCCTCCATTTCTGCCAAATGCTTTTGTGCTGCTCCATGACTGTTTGTTATGCTTCAGTCTTCTGTCAACTAGCTTTCTGATTGGATATTGTTTCGTTTCACGTGATAATCTGCAGATAAAACGTGCGTTCGTCCTTGGGGTTTCCCCCACACATCAAGATTTCCGATTCATGATCGGGGCGGGGCGCATTCGACGTTCTTCCGAGCAGATTCAGTTACTCTTAACACCTAACACCACAGAAAATTCAGATAAGGTAATCTTTAGCTCATCCATGATAATCGGACATTACCTAGGAATGTTGGAAGGAGAAATCCCAAAATCACCCCGATTATCTTGTGTTGTGATCTTGTGTTATCTCGATACGGATACCGATATTTTTGCTATAGTTTATCATTTCAAATGGTTGATAATTAATTACAATTTTTTTTCCATATCAACATGTTTTCCATATTTCAGAGTAATTGGTCTTTTGATTGACTGGATATAGTAATTGTCCTTGATCATCGAATGTTTAAAAAAAAATTGCAGATAGTATGAATAATTGCTTTTATCGGCTGATACCGATTATTGACAATACATCAGCGCATCCCTTAAATGCCCATGAAAATCCAACCTGAACCTAACAATCAGTGTGGCGTAAGCAGATCGTATTAAAACATAGTATGTACAATATATATAATACGTAGTATTTAGCCACCGATTCACTGAAACATAAAATATGTATACCTTTCCATGAGAGTATGTTGAATAATCAATTACAAGTTTAAGTATAAACATAGACTCTGTGGCGCTGTCAAAACTTGCTTTCATCTTAAAATAGATGGTCGATCCAAAACATTTTTTTCATAAACATACCCTGACAGTCAAAACTGACTACTGAGAATGAACTAAAAACTAAAAAGCAAATTAGCTAAATATAACAATTTATGAGTTAATTGTCCAGTCAACAGATTCGACTGTAGGCTCATTTCAGGCTCATTACCCACAAAGCTACAGTAAACTCTGTGATGATTAGGGATGGGTATCGTTAAGGTTTTAACGGTACTACTACTTTTATCGATACTGCTTATCGATCCGGTGCTTTAACGGTATTCTTATCGGTACTTTTTGTTATTTATATATATATACATACATACATACATACATACACATATATGTATGAAATATATATTTCTATGATAGATTAGCTGCAGCACCCCCTGTTTTTTGTCTGTGGGCAACTGTAAACTGTTGTGAATAAAAAAAATATATAGGCTAAATTTGTTATAATAAAGATTAATTTAAAAATGTATATGGTTGCTCCGATGTTTATAACATTTAGTTTACATTGGCTATTTTGCTATCTATTTCTATGTGATCTTCGACATATTTACCATTTGCCCATTAATTTAACAGTTGTACGAATTAAAGTTATCAAAGTTATTAAACTGATGCAGGGCTATTTGATGTGCGCACATCCTGCCAAATCACGCACGCAGCACTGCCAATGCTTGCTTTTATGTTTGTGAATGCTATGATTGTGTTGAAGAATTTGTAGGTTGTGGCTTAAAAGCGGAACATGGAAATATCATGGATGTAGCCTACTTTTTTTTTTTTTGTTCTCAGCGATATGAGTCTTTCCCTTCTCCCAAAACAGCTTATAGCTAAAATAGTTCAGTTTTGTATGTAATGGAAAAGTGATTAGACGATGTTTCGTTTTTTTTTTCTTGTCCAGCAATTTAGTAACTGTAAAGACGGCATTTTACAACAATCGACAGACGATTGATCTGATTCTGACGTTAAGTTTTGGTCACAGAGGAACGAATGCCGCAGCTGTGAAGAGAAGGAAGTTGTGTTAGAAGAAACACGGCTATAATCTTTAGAAGCTAAAAAAATTAAATAAACTCAGTTTAATATAACAGCCACAGGCCTAAAGTGTAAGCATGTTTTAATGGTTAGTTCTCTCTTCTAACATAAACAGGGCTTATGTTGCGCGTGCTGAACTCCACGTGAGCGATCGCGCTTCTGATTTGGGAATAGCAAAATGCATCATAGACAAGAGTTTGAATATTATTGCATATAAAAACAGCTGGTGACTCTGGCGGGATATAATTTGCAAGATAATATATATATAGCAATAATAAATGTATGTGTGTTTTCTTAATTTCTCCAGTACCGATAACAGAACCGTTAACGTCAGAGCTTATCGATACTCGGTCTTTTATAATTTAGCGAGACCGATTAAATACCGAGTTTGGTACCCATCCCTAGTGATGATGCTTGACTTCAACAGCTTCACTATGGGAAGCTCATGTTAAGTGTCTGAACTATACAAGCAGATTGAAGTAAATTGGATTAACACATTGGACGACACGAAATGAAGGCCTGACTCAATTAATTACATAAACCTGAGAGGTTGTGCTTATCTCTAGCACATGTTACATGATCTTTACTGCAGACAGATCTTAATTTAAACTGGACGACCAAATGTCAACAGCTGTAAGTGCCACCCATAACCTCTTGGCTCAATCTGAGACAGTTGCTAGATGGATTTGTATTTTTGTGGCCTTAGGAATGTTTATGGTCTAAATGTAAAGAGGTTATTTGATACATGCATGCCACACCATTAAAGAGGACATTCACATGCGCAGGGAATGTTCCCATTGGTATACAACTTACTATACAGAACTTCAAGTATTCAGTATGTTTCGATAGTTTACTATGCCCAGTATACAAAATTACACACAACACTGAGTGCATTGCACATAGCATATGATCTTCCGTTTGAGATGAACAACTGAGAAGGACAAACTAGAGGCCATATCCGTTTACTTTTCAATATTTGATCAGACTGCCTCAAGTTACTTTACATTACAATAGAAGTTAAATTACAATTAAAATAACAAATTGGCCAAATATACATATTTATTTTCAAAACTGACTAGACACTGCTTAATTAAACATCATGAGGTCAGTCAATTCTATTTTTTTATAGAATTTGTAGATGTTTAAATTTGCAGCATCCCAATTTTCATACTATCTGTCCTAAATAGTGTTCAGAATTATCATTAGTGTTGTTGTTTTTTGGTCACGCCCTCTTTAAAACGTACATTTCTTGCAAAATGCCATTTGTATTGCATGGTTACGATTGAATATATAATTCAATTTCCAGCAGTTTTTTTTTTTATTCAATAAAATCATTAACAAATCGAAAGCAAACTTGATGCACATTCCTTCTATTCGTGATTTTGTAGAAGTAGAGTTTGATGCAGAAAAGGTACATTGCCATTGTGCTCCGAACAAAGTGATTTGAATGCTCCTGGCATCATAATTATAATTTCCAAACTCATAAATGCAAACTTCCCAGGAGGACTTGAATGCAACAAATGTCCCAAAGCTTTACTAAGCAAGAACTGTGTAGGTTCATGGGTGATCGCTATGTTTTTGTCATTGAGTAGACATCAGACTTCCCTAAGAGAGCATCTTTGCCTCATTCTGAAAGTTGAATGGGACCGTGTGTGAATAATAGATGGTCAGCAACTGATTTATTCATTAATGTTTCTAATGGGCTCCATCTGTCAGCCTTCAGCTGTCATCCTCAGTGCTGTGTTGTGTCAGTGGGTTCAGTTGGCATTAAGTTTAGTTTAGTTTAGGTTTAGCCATGTTGAGTCTTAAAGAAATAGTTCAGTGGATGAATCAGGAGCCCCTTTCACACATTTAAATTATTATGAAATGAACAGATTGACTTTACCGTTAAATGCACCATATGTGCTGTTCAGATCAGATGAGCTTTATTTGTCACATACACAATTATACAGAGTATAATGAGGAGTGAAATGTGTTCTCTGCATTTAACCCATCCAAGTGCACACACACCTGGAGCAGTGGGCAGCCAACATTGCGGCACCGGGAGCAGTTGGGGGTTCGTGCCTTGCTCAAGGGTCTCACCTCAGTCGTGGACACTTCCTGCCAGAGCCGGGACCCACAACCTTGGGTTACCTCGGGTTTCAAGTCCAACGCTCTATCCATTAGGCCACGACAGCCCCACTTGTGTTCACACACAAGTGTTCTGTTGTTTTACTGTTAAGAAATCGCTCACATGATTAGATATGTATTTATATTTCTTGGGGGGCTGCAGGGATGCGTTTGGCTTCAATTAAGTGCTCAAAATCCATTATTTGGGTAACAATAATTCACTAACACTACACTTTAATGTATTAACTAATGGAACCTTGTTGTGAAATGTTACAATTATTTGTTATTAAAGCACATACATTCACAAAAACACTTCAATTAAACAGAAAAGCAAACAGGTGCATGATTTGGCATGGCAACCAATACAAATAATTAATAACTAAGCCGCTGGCGCCGGGCCTGTGTCAAGGTATGATAGTTTAACATTTGAAAATGGAGAAATGAAGACAGCCATAAATATTAGCATTGTAATTTTACAGTTGTAAATTAAAATATAATAATTATTGTATTATTTTTCTTAAAATGCTTTTTATCTTTACAGAGAAATATTACAATTGGGAATGTAACGATTCACTCAACTCATGATGCGATACAATTCACGATACTAATTTCACAAAATACGATTTTCTCTGGATTTTTTTTTTTACAAAATGAGATTTCAAAACCAAAGATAAATGAAAAGGTGTTCTTTTATTATTCTTCAGACAAAAGAATGCTGCACATTTCTTTGATGAATTGTATATGTGAAATAACAAAACTAAATTGAAATTTTTAAACAAAATGCAAATCAATTAAATAACTAATACAAATAAAAGAATAATAAACAAATTGCATATAAACAATGCAACAAAACTGCATATAAACAAATTAAGGCGTTGCCTGTGCTCTTTCCCTTTAAAATGATTTTCCATTTAAAAAGGCGACCACTGCATTTTAATCACAATTTAAACAAAGATGCTTCACACATGCAGCATGAACAGTTTTGATTTAATTAGATTGTATAATAACGAAATTTAAAGTGAAAACCGAATGGTCTGACGTTGGATTTGTGCAACTGTACTATATCAAATATGAACGAAGTGAAGGATCACAAATGTTATTCTATGTTTGATTTGAATTCACGTCCTGACTAAGAGGTGTCGGGCAAGGCAAAGGTGCTTGAGATTGTTTCCTGACCATTTGGGCTTGGGACAGCTGTGCCTTTTGTCAATGAGATCAATGACTACTGAGAGATTGAACCTTTATTCTGCAAATGACTTTGTCCTGGCCAGATGTGGATTCGTTAGGTTTATTGCCCTCAGCTTTGATGTTTTGTCTCAACCTAAAAAAAGTCCCTCCTCCAATCCTGACTATAAAGATACCCTGTAAAAATGACTTAAGATGAGATCTTCGATGACTGCAGATAACAACACATGTCATAGAATAAAGAAATTCTGCTGACGATCGAATCCGAAGTCTCCTGGTCTTCTCTTCTGAGTTTTCTACACTTTAGAAGAACAGAGTTTTCAACAGATGCTGCCGTGACCCGGATAGAGCTCCTCACCTGAATTCAGATTGAAATTTCAAGCTCAAACAACGATCTGCTTTCCGTACAACCAAAGGTTGGTGAGTGTCACTCTATCCAAAAGAACCTTTAAGACCAGAACAAATGTGCTATCCTCTGCGCCGTCAGAGAAGAGTTAACAGACAGCTGTAGGGTTTGGTTAACTAAGTTATCCTCTAAAAATGTCTTTTTAGAGATGAAGGTTATCCTCTGTTCAGGCAGGAAGATTTAGCATTACGTGCTAAGATTTGTTATCCTCTGTTCAGGCAGGAAGATTTAGCATTACGTGCTAAGATTTGTTATCCTCTGTTCAGGCAGGGAAGATTTAGCATTACGTGCTAATATTTGTTATCCTCTGTTCAGGCAGGAAGATTTAGCATTACGTGCTAATATTTGTTATCCTCTGTTTTGGCAGGGAAGAATTGGTTATCCTCTGTTCATGCAGGAAGATTAGCGTAAAGTGCTAGTGAATTGTGTTATCCTCTGCTTTGCCAGGGAAGGTTAACAATAGTTGATCTGTGTTAACAAGTGTACCCTCTGTTGATCAGAGAAGTTTTAGTGTTTTGATTGTGTGATAACAAAGAAACTCACAAAATGTTTAGAAAGAATGCTAGACTGATCCCCACAACTGAAAAAGGTGGTCTAGCGACTCCTTTGTGGTCAGATAGCGAATTCAAATCACTTTTAGGAGTGCAAATGAACATAATAGTCACTGAGAAAGTTAGACAAGAACTAACTCAGAAATATGAGATCCATCCAGACAAGACTTGGTCTGTAGATGAGTGTAAAAAGGTACTGGGAGCATGTATTCGCAAGAACAATGTGAAAGGCATTATCTGCTGCCACAGAGAATTTGGTTTAGCGCTCGCCACACAACAGTCTCAGCGTAACTCAGAGCTAGAGAAACAGAACAATGAGCTCCGTGCTAGAGTATCACTTTGACTAAGAAATTGAACCTCAAGAAAGCTGCAGCAAAAACTGATGTGGAGGTTAGTCAGCCTGATAACATTTACCCTGATTTACAAGCGTTTTTTGAAACAGATGTAGCTCTCCAATCAGTAACTGATGTGCCTGTAAATTCCTTCAATGTGTGTGGTGCGAGGAGGAGATCTCAGGGGATTGAGGAAACTGATAGTGTTCCTCTCAATTCTTCTGTGGTGCAAATACAAACTGTTGCCAAAGCTTTAGGTCCTAAAGATATAGAGACTATCTCAAAGTTTACCAGCAACACACATTTTCTGAATTTAGAAGAACATTGATCAGTAAAATGCGTCTTTATGACATGTCGTTGACAGAAGTCACGCAGCTGATGTCACAAATACTAACTGAATCTGAATTCAACAGTTTTGAATCTGC
Organism: Gymnocypris eckloni scoliostomus; assembly: GCA_027564155.1. Lineage (NCBI taxonomy): Eukaryota > Metazoa > Chordata > Actinopteri > Cypriniformes > Cyprinidae > Gymnocypris > Gymnocypris eckloni. The sequence continues at coordinate 2,910,004 of CM050420.1, forward strand.
TGTCACTTCTGAACTGCGAAATGCCAGTAAGGGTGATTTAAGAGAAGGTATTTTGAAAATCCTAAAGAATATCTTAGGACCCAAAATAGATTGGTCTAAAATTACTACCTGTGTGCAAAGGAAAGAAGAAACTGTGATTGAATATACTGAGAGATTTTGTCAGTCAGCTGTAATCTACAGTGGAATTGTTGATGACCCTGAAAGTGTGCTAGATGACAAGGGACCCCTTGGTTCGTATCTGGTCAGATGGCCTTGTAGCCGAATACAGAAAAGCTTTACCATTCTTAGATCTAACTTGGTCTAACAGAACTCTCAGAAGTAACCTAGACAGGTTAGCTACATGGGAAAGAGATGCTGATGTCAAGGCAAAAGTAAGAGTAGCAGCAGCTACGTTTAACACAACGAAACAAGACAATAGATGGTCTAAAGAGAAAGCAAATGCAAATACTGTGCAAAATTAGGACATTGGGAGAAAGAGTGTAGGAAGAAGTTGCAAGATAGTAAAAGAAATGCTATGCATAATTCTGCTCCTTCTCAGCCTGCACACAACCCTGAAGTAGTTCCGCCAGTGACCACTGAAACTGTGGTACAGATAGTTCAGGCTCTTCTAAGAGCACAACAAGACCAGGAAAAAACTAATTATTGGGGCTGTGGTAGCTACCTTTCCCTGTAATCCAACACAATGACCAAGAATTTTTGTGAAAGGTAGCATAAAAGAAGTTAGCAACTCTCACAGCCCGAATATTGTTATACAGCGTGCACCAGTCACGAACCCATCCTCATGTATGATGTCTGCAATGACTGAATTTGTGTTAGAGGATGAAGGCGAAATGACTCATGATTGTGTCGCTTACATATGCAGCGACAAGTGAAATAGCAGAAACTCCCATAGAGAACGAGAATTGGAGTTGTTTGTTGATGGTTCAGCTCAAGTTATTGAAGGTAACAGACGAGCAGGATATGCAGTAACTTCCACCACTGAAGTAGTTGCTTCAGGTCGTCTTCAGATCATTTTTCAGCTCAAGCTGCAGAACTAGTAGCCTTAACTAGAGCATGCACGCTAGCTTCAGGATCGGTTGCAAATATCTACACAGATTCCAGGTATGCTTTTGGGGTAATTCATGATTTTGGTGTCATTTGGCAAACCAGAAAATTTCTAACTTCTGCTGGATCCCCATTAAGCATGCTGGATTAGTGAAAGATTTAATGTTTGCCATGAAACTCCCAAAGAAATTAGCGGTGATCAAAGTGAAAGCACATCTCACAACTAATACTACGGAAGCTAAAGGTAATGCTCTTGCTGATGTAGCGGCTAAACAGGCTTGTTTCTATGCAACTGTACAAGTGTGTTCAGGTAGTACAGCACAGAAGATAATTCTACCTCCTGAATCAATCGTTGATCTGTATAAAGGCGTTCCTCTATATGAAGCATGGACATGGTTAGACAAAGGAGCCACTGTGGATTCATCCGGCTGCTGGACCAAAGGGGAAAGTATGTTGCTCCCGAATCACTGTTGCCATATTTGGCTCAACAAATACACAGTTTGGGTCATAGTGGTCCAGCAACGATGAATCACAGGTTCTCAAATCAATGGTGGAATCCAAAATTCAGAAAGCAGCCACTGAAACAGTCAAGAGATGTGTTACATGTCAGAAAAATAATGATGTACCAGCAACCATTACACCAGCAGCACATACCCCAGCTCCACCAGGGCCATTTCGTCACCTGCAAGTTGATTACATATCGTTGCCCCTTGTAAAGGAAAAACTGACGTTTTGGTAGTAATAGACAAGTTCTCAAGATGGGTAGAAGCTTATCCAACAGGGCTACAGCTGCACATACTGCTAAATGTCTTGTCACTGATTTCATTCCCAGATGGGGATTACCAGATTGCATTGACTCAGATCAAGGTACCCACTTCACAGGACAGGTAGTCAAGGAAGTGTCTAGAATGTTGAAGATTAAGTGGAACCTTCACTGCCCCTATAGGCCACAAGCATCAGGACAGGTTGAGCGATCAAACAGAACAATCAAAACCAGGCTAAGCAAAATGCATCAGGAAGGAGTACCATGGGTTGAAGCACTGCCCGCAGTACTGTGTAGTATGAGAGCATCACCTAACAGATCAGTAGGACTGAGCCCTCATGAGATTATTACTGGGCAATGCAGATGCCAGGTGTGATTGATCTTAGAAATGCTGATGTGCACATTGCTTCAGATGCCCTGATAAACGCTTACTGTGAAAACCTCACAAAGGCAGTGCAGAGTGCCAAAGAGAGAGTTGAGTCGTGTTGGCAGACTCCACCAGAAGGTGGACACACAATCGTCCCAGGTCAATGGGTCATGATAAAGACATTCAAAAACAAGCCATTAGAGCCTAAGTGGTACGGACCACATCAAGTGATGTTGATTACAGCAGCTGCAGTATTGTGTCAGGAAGGAAAACTTGGACTCATGTGTCACATATTAAGGTTGTTCCTCCCCTGCAGGGATAGGATAGGGCAGACACAAGAACCAGTGAGGAGCCCAGGGAAGAACCGAAAGCAACAGGCTTGAGGGCCAACCCTGAGGTGAAGATTTCCTCATAGGCCTTTCCTCCATTAGTCCATCCTTTCCTCACTGTTCTTTAGGTGTCGCAGGAATTGAGAAATAGGGAAAGAAGGAACAACCATAGCAGACTATATTTTGAACAGAGGATACAACCCTAATGTATGCAGACTCTACAAATACTGCTCTGTGCCGTTAGTTCTCTCTTGTTTGTGTTTCTTTCTTCCTCTGTGCAGATACCATTTGATGGCTGTCCTGAGATCCATATGCACCACCCTTCTCACCTGCGGATAAAGCCACAACCTCTAGAAAACAACTAGACCCATCGCCGAGCCAACTATCACACAAGAAGAAGAAAAGAATAAAAATACACAACGCAGAGACTATTACCGTAAAATCTTCACGGACCCTAATTGCATGTTTTGTTTCTGTGTCAGCATGCAATTACATATAAACAACACAGAACATGTACACTGTGCCTGTAACGATTACAAGTTACAAGAATTAACTTTTAAGTGTCTAAATTTGTATTTTGTGAGAGTTATTAGAACTCTCAAAGAGGGATTGAAGGATCACAAATGTTATTCTATGTTTGATTTGAATTCACGTCCTGACTAAGAGGTGTCGGGCAAGGCAAAGGTGCTTGAGATTGTTTCCTGACCATTTGGGCTTGGGACAGCTGTGCCTTTGTCAATGAGATCAATGACTACTGAGAATTGAACCTTTATTCTGCAAATGACTTTGTCCTGGCCAGATGTGGATTCGTTAGGTTTATTGCCCTCAGCTTTGATGTTTTGTCTCAACCTAAAAAGTCCCTCCTCCAATCCTGACTATAAAGATACCCTGTAAAATGACTTAAGATGAGATCTTCGATGACTGCAGATAACAACACATGTCATAGAATAAAGAAATTCTGCTGACGATCGAATCCGAAGTCTCCTGGTCTTCTCTTCTGAGTTTTCTACACTTTAGAAGAACACAGTTTTCAACAGAAGCAAACCGCAGACGACTGCATGAGAACGCAATTTCACTCTCTGACAGCAGGTGGCGCTTATAGAACAGCAGCGATACAGCATTGTCTTGGTTACCGTGGTGCTTATAAACACTATTTAATATGTATTATACAGATGCAAGATGAAAATAAAATACCATCTAAACTCTTCTAAAGACAGTCAGTTCCCCTCAGCTACACATTCATATAAACCTCCACCCCAATGGTTTCTTTACCATCTGTTTTCTAATGGCTGGTTGATTCCTCTCATGCAGATCTACAGTGTTTTGGAGGGTGTGTGTGAGTCAATGCTGAATGGATGAGTCATAGTTATATGTTTCCAGCTCTGCCTGCTTCAACCTCCTGTGAGGAGCTTTCTAACACACAAAAGAAGCGACAGGAAATGAGAGACGGAGGGTGAAAGGAAACGATACCTCCTCTCCAACAAAGATGTTCAAATTTAGCACAGTCCTGAGTCACAGTCTGTGTGTTTTTATGTTTGTGTGTGTGTGTGTGTAGTGCTTCTGTTGCAGTTTGGTTTATGTCCATGTATTAAAGTCGGGGTGTTTTTCTCTGAGGAGGCAATGTCTCCTTAAAACAATTTGATGTGAAAAGAATAAACATAGCAATAATAATTAATTGCAAAATCAGTTATTGGGATGTTCTGCAGAAATGAAAGCCAAAATATGTTACATTTGTGATGAAAGCCATAATATTAAATATTTTTCCTTTACACAAGAAAAAAAGTATCTCGTTTTCCTATCCAAAATAAATAAATAAAAATGATAGAACTTTGAGTGCCAAAATATAATTTTTCCAAAGTTTGTAACTCAAGAATTACTAAAGACTTAAAGATCTCAATATTCTGACATTCTGGATCTTAACAAACATGTACTTTTGATATCTTCGTCCTATACTGTCATTTTTCCAAATATAGGGGGATTTCACTGCATCTCTCTCTGCAAGTATTATAATTTTTTTACCCATTTTTAGCTCATTGTGTTTTCATTGAGCTCATTCCTTTACACGTGAGATAAGGCAGGGTCTTCATCGTGTTATTTTTGGCTGCTTGCCCTTTCAGTGTGATAATGGCCATTTGTCTTGTTCACAACTAGTGTGCAAAATGGACTAATTAATGCATGGACTAATTAGAAACTGTACTTCTCTTGTGAATGCAAAAAGTAAGTTTTCATTGATGAATAATGACTTATATTTAGTTCTGTTTCTCACAAAAGCTATTATATGGTTTTTGAAGGCTTGAAAGATAGCGTCATGTATTATATTGGCCACTTTCAGGTTTATGATGTGGTGTGTACCCTCCAGTGTAATTTTGTTAAATCGTTCAACATCTTTGTGTTTCTCTGAAGAAAGCAAGTCATAAAGTATTGAGGGTGAGTAAATGAGGATGATTGAGCCCTTAAAATCATATCCATATTACTGTCCGAGACAGCAGCACTGGTCTCAAATCAGCAGAGAGAAATGCTATTTCATCATTTGTCCTTGAGTATTGGAAACATAGCTGTAATTTTATCTTTGTATTTCGGTACAATAGAGAAATGACATGTGAGACACACACAATAGAAACCCGAGTAGTGCATGCTGGGACACAGGGTTCACATCACAATGGAGGTTGCACAGAATCATCAAGCCAAAGAAATGGGCTGGTTTCTCCACTTTTTGATGGCCTCTGTCTCTAGAATGAGGACAGCACTGGTTCATTTAGATGTTATCCAATATAGGAATCGACTGGGACAATAAAGCGGTTTCCACATGACCGAGGATGAGCTTGTTGAGGTTCAGCCAAGAGTAAAGTTGTTTCAGAGGAGGCACAAAATCACACTTAAGCTGTAAAATTGTCCTCTTTTAGAGGTGGGATTACATTCATAGGTGGAATAATGTATTTTTATGTGTTAATACCAAGGCGTGAGGTTTGTTTTCGACATTTTTTTTATTTGGTGGATATTTCCGCTAACAGCTTGATTTGTACATTTTTGCTGAACAACATTCATTTAAAGTTAAAGACTGTCCACAGCAACTCAGGACGCTGTTCCAAGTGCCACTTACATTTAAAAAAAAAAATCACATTATATTTGTCACAAATTATTGTTGATGTTAATGATTTTATCCTAGGCTGAAATATTGTGTATCTTTCCGCACAATGTTTGTCTGTCCGTATGCTTTATGGGGAGCTAATAATAGACATAGATCGCACTTTCTCTTTCCGTTTGCTCCGTTTTGTCAAACAAAGACCACTTCAAACTCATCGATGCACCTTTGTTCATTCCTGAAGCGGGCTTTTATATGAACTGTTTTAGACTGCTATCTTGAATTGGGTGCAATACCTGTGAGTTGTACCTGTGAGCTATTTATCTTCTTAAGTAATATCAATGAAATGACGTTTCAGATGCGTCTGAAATGACAAAAACATATACATACAGTGGGTACGGAAAGTATTCAGACCCCCTTAAATTTTTCACTATTTGTTATATTGCAGCCATTTGCTAAAATCATTTAAGTTCATTTTTTTCCTCTAATGTACACACAGCACCCCATATTGACAGAAAAACACAGAATTGTTGACATTTTTGCAGATTTATTAAAAAAGAAAAACTGAAATATCACATGGTCCTAAGTACTCAGACCCTTTGCTCAGTATTTAGTAGACGCACCCTTTTGATTTAATACAGCCATGAGTCTTTTTGGGAAAGATGCAACAAGTTTTTCACACCTGGATTTGGGAATCCTCTGCATTCCTCCTTGCAGATCCTCTCCAGTTCTGTCAGGTTGGATGGCAAATGTTGGTGGACAGCTATTTTTAGGTCTCTCCAGAGATGCTCAATTGGGTTTAAGTCAGGGCTCTGGCTGGGCCATTCAAGAACAGTCACGGAGTTGTTGTGAAGCCACTCCTTCGTTATTGTAGCTGTGTGCTTAGGGTCATTGTCTTGTTAGAAGGTAAACCTTCGGCCCAGTCTGAGGTCCTGAGCACTCTGGAGAAGGTTTTCATCCAGGATATCCCTGTTCTTGGCTGCATTCATCTTTACCTCGATTGCAACCAGTCGTCCAGTCCCTGCAGCTGAAAACACCCCCACAGCATGATGCTGCCACCACCATGCTTCACTGTTGGGACTGTATTGGACAGGTGATGAGCAGTGCCTGGTTTCTCCACACATACCGCTTAGAATTAAGGCCAAAAGTTCTATCTTGGTCTCATCAGACCAGAGAATCTTATTTGTCACCATCTTGGAGTCCTTCAGGTGTTTTTAGAAAACTCCATGCGGGCTTTCATGTGTGTTGCACTGAGGAGAGGCTTCCGTTGGGCCACTCTGCCATAAAGCCCCGACTGGTGGAGGCTGCAGTGATGGTTGACTTTCTACAACTTTCTCCCATCTCCCGAATGCATCTCTGGAGCTCAGCCACAGTGATCTTTGGGTTCTTCTTTACTCTCTCACCAAGGCTCTTCTCCCCGATAGCTCAGTTTGGCCGGACGGCCAGCTCTAGGAAGGCCACTGTGCTCTTAGGAACCTTAAGTGCAGCAGGCATTTTTTGTAACCTTGGCCAGATCTGTGCCTTGCCACAATTCTGTCTCTGAGCTCTTCAGGCAGTTCCTTTGACCTCATGATTCTCATTTGCTCTGACATGCACTGTGAGCTGTAAGGTCTTATATAGACAGGTGTGTGGCTTTCCTAATCAAGTCCAATCAGTATAATCAAACACAGCTGGACTCAAATGAAGGTGCAGAACCATCTCAAGGATGATCAGAAGAAATGGACAGCACCTGAGTTAAATATATGAGTGTCACAGTGTAAGGCCCGGCTCGATCGACCCAATGACGGCAGTCGTTCAGCGGTGAAGGCCTTTATGCGACTGTCTTTCCTTTTTCACGACACAACAAGATTAAATGGAACACTTTTTCTTATATATTTTATCTCGTTATTTCATCTGACTCCATAAATGAAAAGGTTTTAATGATATCTGTGCATCATTAAAATATGAACGAATGATTGATTATTCTTTTCAGCTCTTTTAATACTTTACCCGCTCAGATGTAGGAAACTATATCGCTTAGAGGCCCTGTTTTTCACAGGTCTCACGGACACAATCTCGTCAGGCCGGTCATCAATCAGAGGTAAATTATGGTTATGTATCTAAGATTTGCCGTTAATTCACACGCATACAATCAGAGACATCGAATAACCCCTTGGAGCCCCTCAGAACTTTAGTTCAATCGTTTACTTCAGTAAAGGTTTCTTGGCCACTATTAAATATGTTAGCAGATCAATGTACCACACTTGTAATAGCTTTGGATTGGTCAAGTACTTGTTTAAAGTAACATTAAATCAAAAGTCAGAGGTATAGGCGTGCCGAGTTTAGTCTGACCAGACGGCATTCGCCGTCCCTAAAGCGGAATTATTTACCCGCCTCTGCATCCAAGTAGACTTGAAATGATGCCGGATATTAGCCGTCGCTAAAACTGATGCAGGCTTATGGAAATATACGAATCCACTAATCTATTAGGGAGAAAGCAATCTTAGAGGCAGTCAGAATAGAATCAAAGCGTTACAATTTATTGACCAGGTAATCGAAGCAATAATTCAAAACTCCAATGTTACAAGAATAGAATCATCAGTTAACCATAACATAACAATAATTCAAGAATTGAAGAATTTGTACTTGTAAGTACTTTGAATTTGTAAGAAATTACTACCTGGCAATGAAAATTACACACAGCGATTGTGTGGGCAGTCAACCTACAGACTCCTAGAACTTTGTGTCACATTTCCTTATAAACCCAGATAATTCAATAAGCCCACCAAATGGTGGTATCTTGTTATTATAATTAGACTTAAAAATTTGCAACCAAATGGCTTCTTGGTATCCTGTGGCAGAGAATACTTATTTACATACAGGAGGTGGTTTGAATAGAAGATCAGGAGGGCACACCTTTAAGTTGTACACTACACTTCTCATACTTTAGAACTTCTTTTAGCTTTTCATTATGATTGGGAGAATGAGACCATTTTACCAGGCGCACTGAGACATTTCAAATGATATCAAACATGTATAGTTACTTTTTTGTACATACATTACATTGCATGGGTTTTCAGTGAGTTCTAGGTGAGGAGGAGAGGGGGGAAGAAAAGGGGGAGCAAGGGAAGATGATGAGACCGTAAGTACAGGGTGTGAACTGCACTGTGTGTTGCGTCTCGGATGCTGCTGTTACATATTCAAGAGATAGTTTTTGTTGATTCTCAGGAGGGCCTTTTGTCCTCTCGAGGGGAGGGGGGGCCCAGACATACTGGCACCAGGCTTACAACAGCAAAGGGTCTGAATACTTAGGACCATGTGATATTTCAGTTTTTCTTATTTAATAAATCTGCAAAAATGTCAACAATTCTGTGTTTTTCTGTCAATATGGGGTGCTGTGTGTACATTGAGGAAAAAAAATGAACTTAAATGATTTTAGCAAATGGCTGCAATATAACAAAGAGTGAAAAATTTAAGGGGGTCTGAATACTTTCCGTACCCACTGTATATTTAATTATTTGATCAAAATAATTGCTAGGGACAGTTTGGTAGTGGCAGGATATTGGTAGGGACATGTCCCTAGCGTCCCCCCCTAATTCTACGCCCCTAGTTAATACTACATGTGGATGTACTATGTATTCATGTTGATTTCATATGGTTTTGAATTTTTTTTTATACCACTTTCAAGAAACATTTTAATTATAACTTTTTACTGTAATATCACTTTTAGAATAACATTCTAAAAACATTTTTACAATTATAATGAGTTATAGTTAAAATATCAACTCTTTTGGAAGTCACAACTCCTAATATGTCAACAAAATATATACAGATTAAAAAAAATACAATGCATTTATTTTAGTATTTTATGCTTCTAGACCATTTCAGGACACCCATTTTATCCACCCCAAAAATATTCATATGGATTTTCAATCCAGAATTGTAACATGCTAATCACAGGGTTTGTTGAAGTCATTGTATTTATGAAATGAATACATACAATGCATAATACAAAAATAGGCAAAAACTAATGTTAACACACTCCACTCCTTTATTTAAATTGATAACAATTGAAACAATAGACTGTTGCATTCAATTGTTTCTCCAAGTAGTCCTTAAAAAATGAATAAAGAAATCAACATTGAGAATAGTTTTCTTTTTTTATTATTTTGTTGTTAGTATTAATTACAGTTCTGCTCATAAGTTTACATACCCCTTGCAGAACATGCAAAATTATTTTAATTATCTTGTTATTTCTTATTTAGTATGCGGTCCTGAATAAGCTATTTCACATATCGGGTGTTTACATATATTTAAAATAGAAAAATAATACCTGACTTTATGAAAATGTATAAAAACAGGTATGTTAGGCTGCATTTAGCTTGGCATGGCAGAAGTTGAAAGATTGGATATTACTTTGCAGTCTCATGCCAACACGTGTGATGTTTAAGCATTTAACGTGAAGTATTCATTTAAGATGCTGTAGTTTTGAGTACAGTAAGCTTCTCAGTCCTGCCTCGTACAGGTTCTCCCTAAGCGGCATTGTAAACAAGATCGTGGGGTGATATTAATAGACCCTTACATAATCACATTCCCGGTTTACTACACCACACCTCATCCGAGGGGAGGAGGAGGTTCATCCGAGGTGTGTTCATCCGAGGTGGGTGGGTGTGTGTGTGTGTGTGTGTCGCTGCAAGGGTACAGGCGTGGTTTGTTGTTTTGAAGTAATTGCCATTTTCCGTGTGTCTGCATGTGTGTTTATCTGAACGCTGTCTGAATCTGACTCATGGTCAGAGCGGATGCTGTATGTGTGCATAAACTATTTCATGTAGTATTTGATTTAATCAGCTTTTGGCAGTAGGTTTATATTAAGCTGTGCGAGCTCTCTTAAAACTGTCTGTAAAAGATATTATTGGCCCACACAAATATTTGTTCTACTCTTATTTGTACTCTTTTGTTTAACCTCCTAATGTTTTGTTCCATCTAACTGCTGGGTAATCCGATGTCCTAACATCTGCTGTGTCAGCGTAACTTCATGTTGTGACAGTCTGGAAAGTGAGATTCCTGGATTTGCTGCCACAATGTAACTTTAGTGTCAGATGTTAAGAGTGTTGTTGTTGCAATGTTATGATCTGTTGTTGTGTTGCTAATCTAGGTTTAATTTTACTAGATTGATTAGCCGTGGGCAGACAAGCAGTCGGCAAACCA